>CAKLNU010001064.1:0-15780 GCA_922788865.1 Poeciliopsis turneri | reverse complement strand
CACAGGATTTTAGCTTAGTTTCATCTTAAAACATCCAAAACTTATATTTTCTACCTTGATTCAATGAAAATAAGATAGAAAATGAATGTAATGCTGAATACAAAAAGTGTGTCAATTTGGCATTTTCTTGCTGAGATAAAGCTTTTTTGGTCTCTCAGCTTGGGATTTCCCTGAAACACAGGATTTTAGCTTAGTTTCATCTTAAAACATCCAAAACTTATATTTTCTACCTTGATTCAATGAAAATAAGATAGAAAATGAATGTAATGCTGAATACAAAAAGTGTGTCAATTTTGCATTTTCTCGCTGAGATAAAGCTTTTTTGGTCTCTCAGCTTGGTATTTCTTGTCACAGTGGATTATAACTTTGTTTCAGCTTCAGACAACCAGAACTTATTGTTTTCTAAGTTGTTTGATAGTAAATAATGTAAAATTAATAATATAATTTTGAACACTCAGAGTCAGTCAATTTGGCATTTTCTTGCTGAGATAAAGCTTTTTTGGTCTCTCAGCTTGGGATTTCCTGAAACACAGGATTTTAGCTTAGTTTCATCTTAAAACATCCAAAACTTATATTTTCTACCTTGATTCAATGAAAATAAGATAGAAAATGAATGTAATGCTGAATACAAAAATAGAAAACAATAAGTTTTGGATGTTTTAAGATGAAACTAAGCTAAAATCAGTGTTTCAGAAATCCCAAGCTGAGAGACCAAAAAAGCTTTATCTCAGCAGAAAAATGCAAAAATTGACTGACTCTGGGTGTTCAAATTATATTATTAATTTTGCATTATTTACTATCAAACAACTTAGAAAACAATAAGTTCTGGTTGTCTGAAGCTGAAACAAAGTTATAATCCACTGTGACAAGAAATACCAAGCTGAGAGACCAAAAAAGCTTTATCTCAGCGAGAAAATGCAAAATTGACACACTTTGTGTATTCAGCATTACATTCATTTTTCTATCTTATTTTCATTGAATCAAGGTAGAAAAAATATAAGTTTTGGATGTTTTAAGATGAAACTAAGCTAAAATCCAGTGTTTCAGGAAATCCCAAGCTGAGAGACCAAAAAAGCTTTATCTCAGCAAGAAAATGCCAAATTGACTGACTCTGAGTGTTCAAAATTATATTATTAATTTTACATTATTTACTATCAAACAACTTAGAAAACAATAAGTTCTGGTTGTCTGAAGCTGAAACAAAGTTATAATCCACTGTGACAAGAAATACCAAGCTGAGAGACCAAAAAAGCTTTATCTCAGCGAGAAAAATGCAAAATTGACACACTTTGTGTATTCAGCATTACATTCATTTTTCTATCTTATTTTCATTGAATCAAGGTAGAAAAAATATAAGTTTTGGATGTTTTAAGATGAAACTAAGCTAAAATCCAGTGTTTCAGGAAATCCCAAGCTGAGAGACCAAAAAAGCTTTATCTCAGCAAGAAAATGCCAAATTGACTGACTCTGAGTGTTCAAAATTATATTATTAATTTTACATTATTTACTATCAAACAACTTAGAAAACAATAAGTTCTGGTTGTCTGAAGCTGAAACAAAGTTATAATCCACTGTGACAAGAAATACCAAGCTGAGAGACCAAAAAAGCTTTATCTCAGCGAGAAAATGCAAAATTGACACACTTTGTGTATTTGAGCACTACATTCATTTTTCTATCTTTTTTTCATTGAATCAAGGTAGAAAAAATATAAGTTTTGGATGTTTTAAGATGAAACTAAGCTAAAATCCAGTGTTTCAGGAAATCCCAAGCTGAGAGACCAAAAAAGCTTTATCTCAGCAAGAAAATGCCAAATTGACTGACTCTGAGTGTTCAAAATTATATTATTAATTTTACATTATTTACTATCAAACAACTTAGAAAACAATAAGTTCTGGTTGTCTGAAGCTGAAACAAAGTTATAATCCACTGTGACAAGAAATAAAGCTGAGAGACCAAAAAAGCTTTATCTCAGCAAGAAAATGCCAAATTGACTGACTCTGAGTGTTCAAAATTATATTATTAATTTTACATTATTTACTATCAAACAACTTAGAAAACAATAAGTTTTGGATGTTTTAAGATGAAACTAAGCTAAAATCCAGTGTTTCAGGAAATCCCAAGCTGAGAGACCAAAAAAGCTTTATCTCAGCAAGAAAATGCCAAATTGACTGACTCTGAGTGTTCAAAAATTATATTATTAATTTTACATTATTTACTATCAAACAACTTAGAAAACAATAAGTTCTGGTTGTCTGAAGCTGAAACAAAGTTATAATCCACTGTGACAAGAAATACCAAGCTGAGAGACCAAAAAAGCTTTATCTCAGCGAGAAAATGCAAAATTGACACACTTTGTGTATTCAGCATTACATTCATTTTCTATCTTATTTTCATTGAATCAAGGTAGAAAAATATAAGTTTTGGATGTTTTAAGATGAAACTAAGCTAAAATGCATTGTTTCAGGAAATCCCAAGCTGAGAGACCAAAAAAGCTTTATCTCAGCAAGAAAATGCCAAATTGACTGACTCTGAGTGTTCAAAATTATATTATTAATTTTACATTATTTACTATCAAACAACTTAGAAAACAATAAGTTCTGGTTGTCTGAAGCTGAAACAAAGTTATAATCCACTGTGACAAGAAATACCAAGCTGAGAGACCAAAAAAAGCTTTATCTCAGCGAGAAAATGCAAAATTGACACACTTTGTGTTTTGAGCACTACATTCATTTTTCTATCTTATTTTCATTGAATCAAGGTAGAAAAATATAAGTTTTGGATGTTTTAAGATGAAACTAAGCTAAAATCCAGTGTTTCAGGAAATCCCAAGCTGAGAGACCAAAAAAGCTTTATCTCAGCAAGAAAATGCCAAATTGACTGACTCTGAGTGTTCAAAATTATATTATTAATTTTACATTATTTACTATCAAACAACTTAGAAAACAATAAGTTTTGGATGTTTTAAGATGAAACTAAGCTAAAATGCAGTGTTTCAGAAATCCCAAGCTGAGAGACCAAAAAAAGCTTTATCTCAGCAAGAAAATGCCAAATTGACTGACTCTGAGTGTTCAAAAATTATATTATTAATTTTACATTATTTACTATCAAACAACTTAGAAAACAATAAGTTCTGGTTGTCTGAAGCTGAAACAAAGTTATAATCCACTGTGACAAGAAATACCAAGCTGAGAGACCAAAAAAGCTTTATCTCAGCGAGAAAATGCAAAATTGACACACTTTGTGTATTCAGCACTACATTCATTTTTCTATCTTATTTTCATTGAATCAAGGTAGAAAAATATAAGTTTTGGTTTGTCTGAAGCTGAAACAAAGTTATAATCCACTGTGACAAGAAATACCAAGCTGAGAGACCAAAAAAGCTTTATCTCAGCGAGAAAATGCAAAATTGACACACTTTGTGTTTTGAGCACTACATTCATTTTTCTATCTTATTTTCATTGAATCAAGGTAGAAAACTATAAGTTTTGGATGTTTTAAGATGAAACTAAGTTAAAATCCTGTGTTTCAGGAAATCCCAAGCTGAGAGACCAAAAAAGCTTTATCTCAGCAAGAAAATGCCAAATTGACTGACTCTGAGTGTTCAAAATTATATTATTAATTTTACATTATTTACTATCAAACAACTTAGAAAACAATAAGTTCTGGTTGTCTGAAGCTGAAACAAAGTTATAATCCACTGTGACAAGAAATACCAAGCTGAGAGACCAAAAAAGCTTTATCTCAGCGAGAAAATGCAAAATTGACACACTTTGTGTATTCAGCATTACATTCATTTTCTATCTTATTTTCATTGAATCAAGGTAGAAAAATATAAGTTTTGGATGTTTTAAGATGAAACTAAGCTAAAATCCAGTGTTTCAGGAAATCCCAAGCTGAGAGACCAAAAAAGCTTTATCTCAGCAAGAAAATGCCAAATTGACTGACTCTGAGTGTTCAAAAATTATATTATTAATTTTACATTATTTACTATCAAACAACTTAGAAAACAATAAGTTCTGGTTGTCTGAAGCTGAAACAAAGTTATAATCCACTGTGACAAGAAATACCAAGCTGAGAGACCAAAAAAAGCTTTATCTCAGCGAGAAAATGCAAAATTGACACACTTTGTGTATTCAGCATTACATTCATTTTCTATCTTATTTTCATTGAATCAAGGTAGAAAAATATAAGTTCTGGTTGTCTGAAGCTGAAACAAAGTTATAATCCACTGTGACAAGAAATACCAAGCTGAGAGACCAAAAAAGCTTTATCTCAGCGAGAAAATGCAAAATTGACACACTTTGTGTATTCGAGCATTACATTCATTTTTCTATCTTATTTTCATTGAATCAAGGTAGAAAAATATAAGTTTTGGATGTTTTAAGATGAAACTAAGCTAAAATCCAGTGTTTCAGGAAATACCAAGCTGAGAGACCAAAAAAGCTTTATCTCAGCGAGAAAATGCAAAATTGACACACTTTGTGTATTCAGCATTACATTCATTTTCTATCTTATTTTCATTGAATCAAGGTAGAAAAATATAAGTTTTGGATGTTTTAAGATGAAACTAAGCTAAAATCCAGTGTTTCAGGAAATCCCAAGCTGAGAGACCAAAAAAGCTTTATCTCAGCAAGAAAATGCCAAATTGACTGACTCTGAGTGTTCAAAATTATATTATTAATTTTACATTATTTACTATCAAACAACTTAGAAAACAATAAGTTCTGGTTGTCTGAAGCTGAAACAAATTATAATCCTTTACTATCAAACAACTTAGAAAATATATCTCAGCGAGAAAATGCAAAATTGACACACTTTGTGTTTTGAGCACTACATTCATTTTTCTATCTTATTTTCATTGAATCAAGGTAGAAAAATAATAAGTTCTGGTTGTCTGAAGCTGAAACAAAGTTATAATCCACTGTGACAAAGAAATACCAAGCTGAGAGACCAAAAAAGCTTTATCTCAGCGAGAAAATGCAAAATTGACACACTTTGTGTTTTGAGCACTACATTCATTTTTCTATCTTATTTTCATTGAATCAAGGTAGAAAAATATAAGTTCTGGTTGTCTGAAGCTGAAACAAAGTTATAATCCACTGTGACAAGAAATACCAAGCTGAGAGACCAAAAAAGCTTTATCTCAGCAAGAAAATGCCAAATTGACTGACTCTGAGTGTTCAAAATTATATTATTAATTTTACATTATTTACTATCAAACAACTTAGAAAACAATAAGTTCTGGTTGTCTGAAGCTGAAACAAAGTTATAATCCACTGTGACAAGAAATACCAAGCTGAGAGACCAAAAAAGCTTTATCTCAGCGAGAAAATGCAAAATTGACACACTTTGTGTTTTGAGCACTACATTCATTTTTCTATCTTATTTTCATTGAATCAAGGTAGAAAAATATAAGTTTTGGATGTTTTAAGATGAAACTAAGCTAAAATCCAGTGTTTCAGGAAATCCCAAGCTGAGAGACCAAAAAAGCTTTATCTCAGCAAGAAAATGCCAAATTGACTGACTCTGAGTGTTCAAAATTATATTATTAATTTTACATTATTTACTATCAAACAACTTAGAAAACAATAAGTTCTGGTTGTCTGAAGCTGAAACAAAGTTATAATCCACTGTGACAAGAAATACCAAGCTGAGAGACCAAAAAAGCTTTATCTCAGCGAGAAAATGCAAAATTGACACACTTTGTGTTTTGAGCACTACATTCATTTTTCTATCTTATTTTCATTGAATCAAGGTAGAAAAATATAAGTTTTGGATGTTTTAAGATGAAACTAAGCTAAAATCCAGTGTTTCAGGAAATCCCAAGCTGAGAGACCAAAAAAGCTTTATCTCAGCAAGAAAATGCCAAATTGACTGACTCTGAGTGTTCAAAATTATATTATTAATTTTACATTATTTACTATCAAACAACTTAGAAAACAATAAGTTTTGGATGTTTTAAGATGAAACTAAGCTAAAATCCAGTGTTTCAGGAAATCCCAAGCTGAGAGACCAAAAAAGCTTTATCTCAGCAAGAAAATGCCAAATTGACTGACTCTGAGTGTTCAAAATTATATTATTAATTTTACATTATTTACTATCAAACAACTTAGAAAACAATAAGTTCTGGTTGTCTGAAGCTGAAACAAAGTTATAATCCACTGTGACAAGAAATACCAAGCTGAGAGACCAAAAAAGCTTTATCTCAGCGAGAAAATGCAAAATTGACACACTTTGTGTTTTGAGCACTACATTCATTTTTCTATCTTATTTTCATTGAATCAAGGTAGAAAAATATAAGTTTTGGATGTTTTAAGATGAAACTAAGCTAAAATCCAGTGTTTCAGGAAATCCCAAGCTGAGAGACCAAAAAAGCTTTATCTCAGCAAGAAAATGCCAAATTGACTGACTCTGAGTGTTCAAAATTATATTATTAATTTTACATTATTTACTATCAAACAACTTAGAAAACAATAAGTTCTGGTTGTCTGAAGCTGAAACAAAGTTATAATCCACTGTGACAAGAAATACCAAGCTGAGAGACCAAAAAAGCTTTATCTCAGCGAGAAAATGCAAAATTGACACACTTTGTGTTTTGAGCACTACATTCATTTTTCTATCTTATTTTCATTGAATCAAGGTAGAAAAATATAAGTTCTGGTTGTCTGAAGCTGAAACAAAGTTATAATCCACTGTGACAAGAAATACCAAGCTGAGAGACCAAAAAAGCTTTATCTCAGCGAGAAAATGCAAAATTGACACACTTTGTGTTTTGAGCACTACATTCATTTTTCTATCTTATTTTCATTGAATCAAGGTAGAAAAATATAAGTTTTGGATGTTTTAAGATGAAACTAAGCTAAAATCCAGTGTTTCAGTAAATCCCAAGCTGAGAGACCAAAAAAGCTTTATCTCAGCGAGAAAATGCAAAATTGACACACTTTGTGTTTTGAGCACTACATTCATTTTTCTATCTTATTTTCATTGAATCAAGGTAGAAAAATATAAGTTCTGGTTGTCTGAAGCTGAAACAAAGTTATAATCCACTGTGACAAGAAATACCAAGCTGAGAGACCAAAAAAGCTTTATCTCAGCGAGAAAATGCAAAATTGACACACTTTGTGTATTTTGAGCATTACATTCATTTTTCTATCTTATTTTCATTGAATCAAGGTAGAAAAATATAAGTTTTGGATGTTTTAAGATGAAACTAAGCTAAAATCCAGTGTTTCAGGAAATCCCAAGCTGAGAGACCAAAAAAGCTTTATCTCAGCAAGAAAATGCCAAATTGACTGACTCTGAGTGTTCAAAATTATATTATTAATTTTACATTATTTACTATCAAACAACTTAGAAAACAATAAGTTCTGGTTGTCTGAAGCTGAAACAAAGTTATAATCCACTGTGACAAGAAATACCAAGCTGAGAGACCAAAAAAGCTTTATCTCAGCGAGAAAATGCAAAATTGACACACTTTGTGTTTTGAGCACTACATTCATTTTTCTATCTTATTTTCATTGAATCAAGGTAGAAAAATATAAGTTTTGGATGTTTTAAGATGAAACTAAGCTAAAATCCAGTGTTTCAGGAAATCCCAAGCTGAGAGACCAAAAAAGCTTTATCTCAGCAAGAAAATGCCAAATTGACTGACTCTGAGTGTTCAAAATTATATTATTAATTTTACATTATTTACTATCAAACAACTTAGAAAACAATAAGTTCTGGTTGTCTGAAGCTGAAACAAAGTTATAATCCACTGTGACAAGAAATACCAAGCTGAGAGACCAAAAAAGCTTTATCTCAGCGAGAAAATGCAAAATTGACACACTTTGTGTTTTGAGCACTACATTCATTTTTCTATCTTATTTTCATTGAATCAAGGTAGAAAAATATAAGTTTTGGATGTTTTAAGATGAAACTAAGCTAAAATCCAGTGTTTCAGGAAATCCCAAGCTGAGAGACCAAAAAAGCTTTATCTCAGCAAGAAAATGCCAAATTGACTGACTCTGAGTGTTCAAAATTATATTATTAATTTTACATTATTTACTATCAAACAACTTAGAAAACAATAAGTTCTGGTTGTCTGAAGCTGAAACAAAGTTATAATCCACTGTGACAAGAAATACCAAGCTGAGAGACCAAAAAAGCTTTATCTCAGCGAGAAAATGCAAAATTGACACACTTTGTGTTTTGAGCATTACATTCATTTTTCTATCTTATTTTCATTGAATCAAGGTAGAAAAATATAAGTTTTGGATGTTTTAAGATGAAACTAAGCTAAAATCCAGTGTTTCAGGAAATCCCAAGCTGAGAGACCAAAAAAGCTTTATCTCAGCAAGAAAATGCCAAATTGACTGACTCTGAGTGTTCAAAATTATATTATTAATTTTACATTATTTACTATCAAACAACTTAGAAAACAATAAGTTCTGGTTGTCTGAAGCTGAAACAAAGTTATAATCCACTGTGACAAGAAATACCAAGCTGAGAGACCAAAAAAGCTTTATCTCAGCGAGAAAATGCAAAATTGACACACTTTGTGTTTTGAGCACTACATTCATTTTTCTATCTTATTTTCATTGAATCAAGGTAGAAAAATATAAGTTTTGGATGTTTTAAGATGAAACTAAGCTAAAATCCAGTGTTTCAGGAAATCCCAAGCTGAGAGACCAAAAAAGCTTTATCTCAGCAAGAAAATGCCAAATTGACTGACTCTGAGTGTTCAAAATTATATTATTAATTTTACATTATTTACTATCAAACAACTTAGAAAACAATAAGTTCTGGTTGTCTGAAGCTGAAACAAAGTTATAATCCACTGTGACAAGAAATACCAAGCTGAGAGACCAAAAAAGCTTTATCTCAGCGAGAAAATGCAAAATTGACACACTTTGTGTTTTGAGCACTACATTCATTTTTCTATCTTATTTTCATTGAATCAAGGTAGAAAAATATAAGTTTTGGATGTTTTAAGATGAAACTAAGCTAAAATGCATGTGACAAGAAATACCAAGCTGAGAGACCAAAAAAGCTTTATCTCAGCGAGAAAATGCAAAATTGACACACTTTGTGTTTTGAGCACTACATTCATTTTTCTATCTTATTTTCATTGAATCAAGGTAGAAAAATATAAGTTTTGGATGTTTTAAGATGAAACTAAGCTAAAATCCAGTGTTTCAGGAAATCCCAAGCTGAGAGACCAAAAAAGCTTTATCTCAGCAAGAAAATGCCAAATTGACTGACTCTGAGTGTTCAAAATTATATTATTAATTTTACATTATTTACTATCAAACAACTTAGAAAACAATAAGTTCTGGTTGTCTGAAGCTGAAACAAAGTTATAATCCACTGTGACAAGAAATACCAAGCTGAGAGACCAAAAAGCTTTATCTCAGCGAGAAAATGCAAAATTGACACACTTTGTGTTTTGAGCACTACATTCATTTTTCTATCTTATTTTCATTGAATCAAGGTAGAAAAATATAAGTTCTGGTTGTCTGAAGCTGAAACAAAGTTATAATCCACTGTGACAAGAAATACCAAGCTGAGAGACCAAAAAAGCTTTATCTCAGCGAGAAAATGCAAAATTGACACACTTTGTGTTTTGAGCACTACATTCATTTTTCTATCTTATTTTCATTGAATCAAGGTAGAAAATATAAATTGTGGATGTTTTAAGATGAATCTAAGCTAAAATGCATTGTTTCAGGAAATCCCAAGCTGAGAGACCAAAAAAGCTTTATCTCAGCGAGAAAATGCAAAATTGACACACTTTGTGTTTTGAGCACTACATTCATTTTTCTATCTTATTTTCATTGAATCAAGGTAGAAAAATATAAGTTTTGGATGTTTTAAGATGAAACTAAGCTAAAATCCAGTGTTTCAGGAAATCCCAAGCTGAGAGACCAAAAAAGCTTTATCTCAGCAAGAAAATGCCAAATTGACTGACTCTGAGTGTTCAAAATTATATTATTAATTTTACATTATTTACTATCAAACAACTTAGAAAACAATAAGTTCTGGTTGTCTGAAGCTGAAACAAAGTTATAATCCACTGTGACAAGAAATACCAAGCTGAGAGACCAAAAAAGCTTTATCTCAGCGAGAAAATGCAAAATTGACACACTTTGTGTTTTGAGCACTACATTCATTTTTCTATCTTATTTTCATTGAATCAAGGTAGAAAAATATAAGTTTTGGATGTTTTAAGATGAAACTAAGCTAAAATCCAGTGTTTCAGGAAATCCCAAGCTGAGAGACCAAAAAAGCTTTATCTCAGCAAGAAAATGCCAAATTGACTGACTCTGAGTGTTCAAAATTATATTATTAATTTTACATTATTTACTATCAAACAACTTAGAAAACAATAAGTTCTGGTTGTCTGAAGCTGAAACAAAGTTATAATCCACTGTGACAAGAAATACCAAGCTGAGAGACCAAAAAGCTTTATCTCAGCGAGAAAATGCAAAATTGACACACTTTGTGTTTTGAGCACTACATTCATTTTTCTATCTTATTTTCATTGAATCAAGGTAGAAAAATATAAGTTTTGGATGTTTTAAGATGAAACTAAGCTAAAATCCAGTGTTTCAGGAAATCCCAAGCTGAGAGACCAAAAAAGCTTTATCTCAGCAAGAAAATGCCAAATTGACTGACTCTGAGTGTTCAAAATTATATTATTAATTTTACATTATTTACTATCAAACAACTTAGAAAACAATAAGTTCTGGTTGTCTGAAGCTGAAACAAAGTTATAATCCACTGTGACAAGAAATACCAAGCTGAGAGACCAAAAAAGCTTTATCTCAGCGAGAAAATGCAAAATTGACACACTTTGTGTTTTGAGCACTACATTCATTTTTCTATCTTATTTTCATTGAATCAAGGTAGAAAAATATAAGTTTTGGATGTTTTAAGATGAAACTAAGCTAAAATCCAGTGTTTCAGGAAATCCCAAGCTGAGAGACCAAAAAGCTTTATCTCAGCAAGAAAATGCCAAATTGACTGACTCTGAGTGTTCGAGCACTACATTCATTTTTCTATCTTATTTTCATTGAATCAAGGTAGAAAAATATAAGTTTTGGATGTTTTAAGCTGAAACAAAGTTATAATCCACTGTGACAAGAAATACCAAGCTGAGAGACCAAAAAGCTTTATCTCAGCGAGAAAATGCAAAATTGACACACTTTGTGTTTTGAGCACTACATTCATTTTTCTATCTTATTTTCATTGAATCAAGGTAGAAAAATATAAGTTTTGGATGTTTTAAGATGAAACTAAGCTAAAATCCAGTGTTTCAGGAAATCCCAAGCTGAGAGACCAAAAAAGCTTTATCTCAGCAAGAAAATGCCAAATTGACTGACTCTGAGTGTTCAAAATTATATTATTAATTTTACATTATTTACTATCAAACAACTTAGAAAACAATAAGTTCTGGTTGTCTGAAGCTGAAACAAAGTTATAATCCACTGTGACAAGAAATACCAAGCTGAGAGACCAAAAAGCTTTATCTCAGCGAGAAAATGCAAAATTGACACACTTTGTGTATGAAGCATTACATTCATTTTTCTATCTTATTTTCATTGAATCAAGGTAGAAAAATATAAGTTTTGGATGTTTTAAGATGAAACTAAGCTAAAATCCAGTGTTTCAGGAAATCCCAAGCTGAGAGACCAAAAAAGCTTTATCTCAGCAAGAAAATGCCAAATTGACTGACTCTGAGTGTTCAAAATTATATTATTAATTTTACATTATTTACTATCAAACAACTTAGAAAACAATAAGTTCTGGTTGTCTGAAGCTGAAACAAAGTTATAATCCACTGTGACAAGAAATACCAAGCTGAGAGACCAAAAAAGCTTTATCTCAGCGAGAAAATGCAAAATTGACACACTTTGTGTTTTGAGCACTACATTCATTTTTCTATCTTATTTTCATTGAATCAAGGTAGAAAAATATAAGTTTTGGATGTTTTAAGATGAAACTAAGCTAAAATCCAGTGTTTCAGGAAATCCCAAGCTGAGAGACCAAAAAGCTTTATCTCAGCAAGAAAATGCCAAATTGACTGACTCTGAGTGTTCAAAATTATATTATTAATTTTACATTATTTACTATCAAACAACTTAGAAAACAATAAGTTCTGGTTGTCTGAAGCTGAAACAAAGTTATAATCCACTGTGACAAGAAATACCAAGCTGAGAGACCAAAAAAGCTTTATCTCAGCGAGAAAATGCAAAATTGACACACTTTGTGTTTTGAGCACTACATTCATTTTTCTATCTTATTTTCATTGAATCAAGGTAGAAAAATATAAGTTTTGGATGTTTTAAGATGAAACTAAGCTAAAATCCAGTGTTTCAGGAAATCCCAAGCTGAGAGACCAAAAAAGCTTTATCTCAGCAAGAAAATGCCAAATTGACTGACTCTGAGTGTTCAAAATTATATTATTAATTTTACATTATTTACTATCAAACAACTTAGAAAACAATAAGTTCTGGTTGTCTGAAGCTGAAACAAAGTTATAATCCACTGTGACAAGAAATACCAAGCTGAGAGACCAAAAAAGCTTTATCTCAGCGAGAAAATGCAAAATTGACACACTTTGTGTTTTGAGCACTACATTCATTTTTCTATCTTATTTTCATTGAATCAAGGTAGAAAAATATAAGTTTTGGATGTTTTAAGATGAAACTAAGCTAAAATCCAGTGTTTCAGGAAATCCCAAGCTGAGAGACCAAAAAAGCTTTATCTCAGCAAGAAAATGCCAAATTGACTGACTCTGAGTGTTCAAAATTATATTATTAATTTTACATTATTTACTATCAAACAACTTAGAAAACAATAAGTTCTGGTTGTCTGAAGCTGAAACAAAGTTATAATCCACTGTGACAAGAAATACCAAGCTGAGAGACCAAAAAAGCTTTATCTCAGCGAGAAAATGCAAAATTGACACACTTTGTGTTTTGAGCACTACATTCATTTTTCTATCTTATTTTCATTGAATCAAGGTAGAAAAATATAAGTTTTGGATGTTTTAAGATGAAACTAAGCTAAAATGCATTGTTTCAGGAAATCCCAAGCTGAGAGACCAAAAAAGCTTTATCTCAGCAAGAAAATGCCAAATTGACTGACTCTGAGTGTTCAAAATTATATTATTAATTTTACATTATTTACTATCAAACAACTTAGAAAACAATAAGTTCTGGTTGTCTGAAGCTGAAACAAAGTTATAATCCACTGTGACAAGAAATACCAAGCTGAGAGACCAAAAAAGCTTTATCTCAGCGAGAAAATGCAAAATTGACACACTTTGTGTTTTGAGCACTACATTCATTTTTCTATCTTATTTTCATTGAATCAAGGTAGAAAAATATAAGTTTTGGATGTTTTAAGATGAAACTAAGCTAAAATCCAGTGTTTCAGGAAATCCCAAGCTGAGAGACCAAAAAGCTTTATCTCAGCAAGAAAATGCCAAATTGACTGACTCTGAGTGTTCAAAATTATATTATTAATTTTACATTATTTACTATCAAACAACTTAGAAAACAATAAGTTCTGGTTGTCTGAAGCTGAAACAAAGTTATAATCCACTGTGACAAGAAATACCAAGCTGAGAGACCAAAAAAGCTTTATCTCAGCGAGAAAATGCAAAATTGACACACTTTGTGTTTTGAGCACTACATTCATTTTTCTATCTTATTTTCATTGAATCAAGGTAGAAAAATATAAGTTTTGGATGTTTTAAGATGAAACTAAGCTAAAATCCAGTGTTTCAGGAAATCCCAAGCTGAGAGACCAAAAAAGCTTTATCTCAGCAAGAAAATGCCAAATTGACTGACTCTGAGTGTTCAAAATTATATTATTAATTTTACATTATTTACTATCAAACAACTTAGAAAACAATAAGTTCTGGTTGTCTGAAGCTGAAACAAAGTTATAATCCACTGTGACAAGAAATACCAAGCTGAGAGACCAAAAAAGCTTTATCTCAGCGAGAAAATGCAAAATTGACACACTTTGTGTTTTGAGCACTACATTCATTTTTCTATCTTATTTTCATTGAATCAAGGTAGAAAAATATAAGTTTTGGATGTTTTAAGATGAAACTAAGCTAAAATCCAGTGTTTCAGGAAATCCCAAGCTGAGAGACCAAAAAAGCTTTATCTCAGCAAGAAAATGCCAAATTGACTGACTCTGAGTGTTCAAAATTATATTATTAATTTTACATTATTTACTATCAAACAACTTAGAAAACAATAAGTTCTGGTTGTCTGAAGCTGAAACAAAGTTATAATCCACTGTGACAAGAAATACCAAGCTGAGAGACCAAAAAAGCTTTATCTCAGCGAGAAAATGCAAAATTGACACACTTTGTGTATTTTTGAGCATTACATTCATTTTTCTATCTTATTTTCATTGAATCAAGGTAGAAAAATATAAGTTTTGGATGTTTTAAGATGAAACTAAGCTAAAATCCAGTGTTTCAGGAAATCCCAAGCTGAGAGACCAAAAAAGCTTTATCTCAGCAAGAAAATGCCAAATTGACTGACTCTGAGTGTTCAAAATTATATTATTAATTTTACATTATTTACTATCAAACAACTTAGAAAACAATAAGTTCTGGTTGTCTGAAGCTGAAACAAAGTTATAATCCACTGTGACAAGAAATACCAAGCTGAGAGACCAAAAAAGCTTTATCTCAGCGAGAAAATGCAAAATTGACACACTTTGTGTTTTGAGCACTACATTCATTTTTCTATCTTATTTTCATTGAATCAAGGTAGAAAAATATAAGTTTTGGATGTTTTAAGATGAAACTAAGCTAAAATGCAGTGTTTCAGGAAATCCCAAGCTGAGAGACCAAAAAAGCTTTATCTCAGCAAGAAAATGCCAAATTGACTGACTCTGAGTGTTCAAAATTATATTATTAATTTTACATTATTTACTATCAAACAACTTAGAAAACAATAAGTTCTGGTTGTCTGAAGCTGAAACAAAGTTATAATCCACTGTGACAAGAAATACCAAGCTGAGAGACCAAAAAGCTTTATCTCAGCGAGAAAATGCAAAATTGACACACTTTGTGTTTTGAGCACTACATTCATTTTTCTGTGTTATTTTCATTGAATCAAGGTAGAAAAATATAAGTTCTGGTTGTCTGAAGCTGAAACAAAGTTATAATCCACTGTGACAAGAAATACCAAGCTGAGAGACCAAAAAAGCTTTATCTCAGCGAGAAAATGCAAAATTGACACACTTTGTGTTTTGAGCACTACATTCATTTTTCTATCTTATTTTCATTGAATCAAGGTAGAAAAATATAAGTTCTGGTTGTCTGAAGCTGAAACAAAGTTATAATCCACTGTGACAAGAAATACCAAGCTGAGAGACCAAAAAGCTTTATCTCAGCGAGAAAATGCAAAATTGACACACTTTGTGTTTTGAGCACTACATTCATTTTTCTATCTTATTTTCATTGAATCAAGGTAGAAAAATATAAGTTTTGGATGTTTTAAGATGAAACTAAGCTAAAATCCAGTGTTTCAGGAAATCCCAAGCTGAGAGACCAAAAAAGCTTTATCTCAGCAAGAAAATGCCAAATTGACTGACTCTGAGTGTTCAAAATTATATTATTAATTTTACATTATTTACTATCAAACAACTTAGAAAACAATAAGTTCTGGTTGTCTGAAGCTGAAACAAAGTTATAATCCACTGTGACAAGAAATACCAAGCTGAGAGACCAAAAAGCTTTATCTCAGCGAGAAAATGCAAAATTG